>OX941085.1:7500-12500 GCA_954870635.1 Arctium minus | reverse complement strand
GTTTTGGGGGTTGGGGTTTGGGGGTTTGGGGTTGGGGGTTTGGGGGTTGGGTTTTGGGGGTTGGGGGTGGGGTTTGGGGTTGGGGTTTGGGGTTTTGGGGTTTGGGGTTTGGGGCGGGGGTTTTGGGGCCGGGGGTTTTGGGGCGGGGGGTCCAGGGATTTTGGGGTTAGGGGGTTGGGGGTTAGGGGGTTGGGGGTTGGGGTGTTGGGGGGTTGGGGGTTTGGGGTTTGGGGGGTTGGGGGTTGGGTTGGGGGTTGGGGGTTTGGGGTTGGGGGTGGGGGGTGGGGGTTGGGGGTTTGGGGTTTGGGGTACGGGGTACGGCGTAGGGGGTTTGGCGTTGGGGTTTGGGGGTTGGGGTTTGGGGTTTGGGTTTTGGGGGTTGGGGGTGGGGTTTGGGTTTAGGGTTTAGGGTTTAGGGTTTAGGGGTTTGGTGGTTTGGGGGTTAGGGGTTGGGGGTTGGGGGTTTGGGGTACGGGGTACGGGGTTGGGGGTAGGGGGTAGGGGGTTTGGCGTTGGGGGTTTGGGGTTGGGGGTTTGGGGTTTGGGGGTTTAGGGTGTTTAGGGTTAGGGGTTAGGGTTTAGGGGTTAGGGTTTGGGGTTGGGGGTTGGGGTTGGGGGTTGGGGGTTGGGGTTTGGGGGTTGGGGTTTGGGGGTTGGGGGTTTGGGGGTTGGGTGGTAGGGGTTGGGGGGTAGGGGTTGGGGGTTGGGGTTTGGGGTTTGGGGGGTTGGGGGGTTGGGGTTGGGGTTTGGGGGTTGGGGGTTGGGGTTTGGGGTTTGGGGTTTGGGGGTTTGGGGTTTGGGGGTTAGCGTAGGGGTTTAGGGTTTAGGGTTTAGGGGTTTAGGGCTGGGGGTTTAGGGCTGGGGCTGGGGGGTTGGGGGTTGGGGGTTTGGGGTTGGGGGTTGGGGTTAGGGGGTTGGGGTTAGGGGGTTGGGGGGTTGGGGGGTTGGGGGGTTGGGGGTTGGGGGTTGTGGGTTGGGGGTTGAGGGTTTTGGGTTGGTGGGTTGGGGGTTTTGGGTTGGGGGGTTGGGGGTTGGGGGTTGGGGTTTGGGGGTTTGGGGGTTGGGGTTGGGGGTTGGGGTTGGGGGTTGGGGGTGGGGGGTTGGGGTTGGGGGTTGGGGGGGTTGGGGGTTGGGGGTTTTGGGTTGGGGGTTTTGGGGTTGGGTTTTGGGGTTGGGGTTTGGGGTTTGGGGGTTTGGGGTTGGGGGTTTGGGGTTTGGGGGTTTGGGGGTTGGGGGTTGGGGTTTGGGGTTTGGGGGTTGGGGTTTGGGGGTTTGGGGTTTGGGTTTGGGGTTGGGGGTTTGGGGGTTGGGGGTTGGGGTTTGGGGTTTGGGGGTTGGGGTTTGGGGGTTGGGGTTTGGGGTTTGGGGGTTTGGGGTTGGGGGTTTGGGGGTTGGGTTTTGGGGGTTGGGGGTTGGGGGTGGGGTTTGGGGTTGGGGTTTTGGGGTTTGGGGTTTGGGGCGGGGGTTTTGGGGCCGGGGGTTTTGGGGCGGGGGGTCCAGGGGTTTTGGGGTTAGGGGGTTGGGGGGTAGGGGGTTGGGGGTTGGGGGTTAGGGGTTAGGGGTTAGGGGTTAGGGGTTAGGGTTTAGGGTTTAGGGGGTTTAGGGTTTAGGGTGTTTAGGGGTTAGGGGTTAGGGTTTAGGGGTTAGGGTTTAGGGTTTGGGGTTGGGGGTTGGGGGTTGGGGGTTGGGGGTTGGGGTTTGGGGGTTGGGGGTTTGGGGGTTGGGTGGTAGGGGTTGGGGGGTAGGGGTTGGGGGTTGGGGGTTGGGGGTTGGGGTTTGGGGTTTGGGGTTTGGGGTTTGGGGTTTGGGGGTTTGGGGTTTGGGGTTTGGGGTTTTGGGTTTTGGGGTAGGGGGTTAGCGTAGGGGTTTAGGGTTTAGGGTTTAGGGGTTTAGGGCTGGGGGTTTAGGGCTGGGGGTGGGGGGTTGGGGGTGGGGGGTTTGGGGTTGGGGGTTGGGGGGTTGGGGTTAGGGGGTTGGGGGGTTGGGGGTTGGGGGGTTGGGGGTTGGGGGTTGTGGGTTGGGGGTTGAGGGTTTTGGGTTGGTGGGTTGGGGGTTTTGGGTTGGGGGGTTGGGGGTTGGGGGTTGGGGTTTGGGGGTTTGGGGGTTGGGGTTGGGGGTTGGGGTTGGGGGTGGGGGTTTGGGGGTGGGGGGGGGGGGGTTGGGGGGGGGGGGGTTTGGGGGTTTGGGGTTGGGGGGTTTGGGGTTGGGGGTTTGGGGTTTTGGGGTTTGGGGTTTGGGGCGGGGGTTTTGGGGCCGGGGGTTTTGGGGCGGGGGGTCCAGGGGTTTTGGGGTTAGGGGGTTGGGGGTTGGGGTGTTGGGGGGTTGGGGTGTTGGGGGGTTGGGGGTTGGGGGTTGGGGGTTTGGGGGTTGGGTTGGGGGTTGGGGTTGGGGTTGGGGGTTGGGGGGGGGGGGGGGGGGGGGGGGGGGGGGGGGTGGGGGGTTGGGGGTTTGGGGGTTTTGGGTTGGGGGTTTTGGGGTTGGGGTTTGGGGGTTTGGGGTTTGGGTTTGGGGGTTGGGGGTTGGGGTTTGGGGTTTGGGGGTTGGGGTTTGGGGGTTTGGGGTTGGGGGTTTGGGGGTTGGGTTTTGGGGGTTGGGGGTGGGGTTTGGGGTTGGGGGTTGGGGTTTTGGGGTTTGGGGCGGGGGTTTTGGGACCGGGGGTTTAGGGGCGGGGGGTCCAGGGGTTTTGGGGTTGGGGTGTTGGGGGGTTGGGGGTTGGGGGTTTGGGGGTTGGGGGGGTTGGGGGTTGGGGGTTGGGTTGGGGGTTGGGGGTGGGGGTTTGGGGTTTGGGGTTTGGGGTTGGGGGTGGGCGTGGGGGGTGGGGGTTGGGGGTTGAGGGTTTGGGGGTTTGGGGTACGGGGTACGGGGTTGGGGTTTGGGGGTTTGGCGTAGGGGGTTGGGGGTTGGGGGTTTGGGGTTGGGGGTTGGGGTTTGGGGGTTGGGGTTTGGGGTTTGGGGTTTGGGGTTTGGGGGTTGGGGGTTAGGGGTTTGGGGTTTGGGGGTTGGGGTTTTGGGGTTTGGGATTTGGGGCGGGGGTTTTGGGGCCGGGGGTTTTGGGGCGGGGGGTCCAGGGGTTTTGGGGTTAGGGGGTTGGGGGTTAGGGGGTTGGGGGGTTGGGGGTTGGGGGTTGGGGGTTTGGCGGTTGGGTTGGGGGTTGGGGTTGGGGGTTGGGTTGGGGGTTGGGTTTGGGGTTGGGGGTTGGGGGTGGGGGGTTGGGGTTTGGGGGTGGGGGGTTGGGGGTTGGGGGGTTGGGGGTTTTGGGTTGGGGGTTTTGGGGTTGGGGTTTGGGGGTTTGGGGTTTGGGTTTGGGTTTGGGGTTTGGGGGTTGGGGTTTGGGGTTTGGGGTTTGGGGTTTGGGGGTTTGGGGTTGGGGGTTTGGGGGTTGGGTTTTGGGGGTTGGGGGTGGGGTTTGGGGTGGGGGGTTGGGGTTTTGGGGTTTGGGGCGGGGGTTTTGGGACCGGGGGTTTTGGGGCGGGGGGTCCAGGGGTTTTGGGGTTAGGGGGTTGGGGGTTGGGGTGTTGGGGGGTTGGGGGTTTGGGGGTTGGGGGGGTTGGGGGTTGGGTTGGGGGTTGGGGGTGGGGGTTTGGGGTTTGGGGTTTGGGGTTGGGGGTGGGCGTGGGGGGTGGGGGTTGGGGGTTGGGGGTTGGGGGTTTGGGGGTTTGGGGTACGGGGTACGGGGTTGGGGTTTGGGGGTTTGGCGTAGGGGGTTGGGGGTTGGGGGTTTGGGGTTGGGGGTTGGGGTTTGGGGGTTGGGGTTTGGGGTTTGGGGGTTGGGGGTTGGGGGTTAGGGGTTAGGGGTTAGGGGTTAGGGTTTAGGGCTAGGGTTTAGGGCTAGGGTTTAGGGTTTGGGGGTTGGGGGTTGGGGGTAGGGGGTTGGGGGTTGGGGGGGGTTGGGGTTAGGGGGTAGGGGTTAGGGGATAGGGGGTAGGGGTTAGGGGTTAGGGTTTGGGGCTGGGGGCTGGGGGCTTGGGGCTGGGGGCTTGGGGCTGGGGGCTGGGGGCTGGGTTTGGGGTTGGGGGGTTGGGGGGTTTGGGGGTTGGGGGTTTTAGGTTAGGGTTTTGGGGTTGGCGGTTGGGGGTTGGGGTTTGGGGTTTGGGGTTTGGTTTTTGGGGGTTGGGGGTGGGGTTTGGGGTTTGGGGTTGGGGGTCTGGGGTTGGGGGTTGGGGGTTGGGTTTTGGGGTTTTGGGGTTTTGGGGGGTGGGGGGTGGTGGTCTGGGGTCGGGGGTCTGGGGGTCGGGGGTCGGGGGTCCGGGGGGTCGGGGTCAGGGGGGTCGGGGGTTGGGGTTTGGGGGTGGGGGTTGGGGGTTGGGGGTTTGGGGGTTGGGGGTTGGGGGTTGGGTTTGGGGTTTGGGGTTTGGGGTTTGGGAGTTGGGGTTTGGGGTGGGGCCTGGGGTTTTGGGGCGGGGGGTCCAGGGGTTTTGGGGTTAGGGGTTAGGGGGTTGGGGGTTGGGGTGTTGGGGGGTTGGGGGTTTGGGGGTTGGGGGTTGTGGGTTTGTGGTTGGGGGTTTTGGGTTGGGGTTTTGGGTTGGGGGGTTGGGGGTTTGGGGGTTGGGTTGGGGGTTGGGGTTGGGGTTGGGGGTTGGGGGTGGGGGGTTGGGGTTTGGGGGTGGGGGGTTGGGGGTTGGGGGGTTGGGGGTTTTGGGGTTGGGGGTTAGGGGTTTTGGGGTTGAGGTTTGGGGTTTGGGGGTTTGGGGTTTGGGTTTGGGGTTGGGGTTTGGGGGTTGGGGGTTGGGGTTTGGGGTTTGGGGGTTGGGTTTTGGGGGTTGGGGTTTGGGGTTTGGGGGTTTGGGGTTGGGGGTTTGGGGGTTGGGTTTTGGGGGTTGGGGGTGGGGTTTGGGGTTGGGGGTTGGGGTTTTGGGGTTTGGGGTTTGGGGCGGGGGTTTTGGGGCCGGGGGTTTTGGGGCGGGGGGTCCAGGGGTTTTGGGGTTAGGGGGTTGGGGGTTAGGGGGTTGGGGGTTGGGGTGTTGGGGGGTTGGGGGTTTGGGGGTTGGGGGGTGGGGGGT
>OX941085.1:0-2500 GCA_954870635.1 Arctium minus | reverse complement strand
GGGGTTTGGGGGTTGGGGTTTTGGGGTTGGGGTTTGGGGGTTTGGGGTTGGGGGTTTGGGGGTTGGGTTTTGGGGGTTGGGGGTGGGGTTTGGGGTTGGGGTTTGGGGTTTTGGGGTTTGGGGTTTGGGGCGGGGGTTTTGGGGCCGGGGGTTTTGGGGCGGGGGGTCCAGGGATTTTGGGGTTAGGGGGTTGGGGGTTAGGGGGTTGGGGGTTGGGGTGTTGGGGGGTTGGGGGTTTGGGGTTTGGGGGGTTGGGGGTTGGGTTGGGGGTTGGGGGTTTGGGGTTGGGGGTGGGGGGTGGGGGTTGGGGGTTTGGGGTTTGGGGTACGGGGTACGGCGTAGGGGGTTTGGCGTTGGGGTTTGGGGGTTGGGGTTTGGGGTTTGGGTTTTGGGGGTTGGGGGTGGGGTTTGGGTTTAGGGTTTAGGGTTTAGGGTTTAGGGGTTTGGTGGTTTGGGGGTTAGGGGTTGGGGGTTGGGGGTTTGGGGTACGGGGTACGGGGTTGGGGGTAGGGGGTAGGGGGTTTGGCGTTGGGGGTTTGGGGTTGGGGGTTTGGGGTTTGGGGGTTTAGGGTGTTTAGGGTTAGGGGTTAGGGTTTAGGGGTTAGGGTTTGGGGTTGGGGGTTGGGGGTGGGGGTTGGGGGTTGGGGTTTGGGGGTTGGGGTTTGGGGGTTGGGGGTTTGGGGGTTGGGTGGTAGGGGTTGGGGGGTAGGGGTTGGGGGTTGGGGTTTGGGGTTTGGGGGGTTGGGGGGTTGGGGTTGGGGTTTGGGGGTTGGGGGTTGGGGTTTGGGGTTTGGGGTTTGGGGGTTTGGGGTTTGGGGGTTAGCGTAGGGGTTTAGGGTTTAGGGTTTAGGGGTTTAGGGCTGGGGGTTTAGGGCTGGGGGTGGGGGGTTGGGGGTTGGGGGTTTGGGGTTGGGGGTTGGGGTTAGGGGGTTGGGGTTAGGGGGTTGGGGGGTTGGGGGTTGGGGGTTGTGGGTTGGGGGTTGAGGGTTTTGGGTTGGTGGGTTGGGGGTTTTGGGTTGGGGGGTTGGGGGTTGGGGGTTGGGGTTTGGGGGTTTGGGGGTTGGGGTTGGGGGTTGGGGTTGGGGGTTGGGGGTGGGGGGTTGGGGTTGGGGGTTGGGGGGGTTGGGGTTTGGGGGTTTTGGGTTGGGGGTTTTGGGGTTGGGTTTTGGGGTTGGGGTTTGGGGTTTGGGGGTTTGGGGTTGGGGGTTGGGGTTTGGGGGTTTGGGGGTTGGGGGTTGGGGTTTGGGGTTTGGGGGTTGGGGTTTGGGGGTTTGGGGTTTGGGTTTGGGGTTGGGGGTTTGGGGGTTGGGGGTTGGGGTTTGGGGTTTGGGGTTTGGGTTTTGGGGGTTGGGGTTTGGGGTTTGGGGTTTTGGGGTTGGGGGTTTGGGGGTTGGGTTTTGGGGGTTGGGGGTTGGGGGTGGGGTTTGGGGTTGGGGTTTTGGGGTTTGGGGTTTGGGGCGGGGGTTTTGGGGCCGGGGGTTTTGGGGCGGGGGGTCCAGGGGTTTTGGGGTTAGGGGGTTGGGGGGTAGGGGGTTGGGGGTTGGGGGTTAGGGGTTAGGGGTTAGGGGTTAGGGGTTAGGGTTTAGGGTTTAGGGGGTTTAGGGTTTAGGGTGTTTAGGGGTTAGGGGTTAGGGTTTAGGGGTTAGGGTTTAGGGTTTGGGGTTGGGGGTTGGGGGTTGGGGGTTGGGGTTTGGGGGTTGGGGGTTTGGGGGTTGGGTGGTAGGGGTGGGGGGGTAGGGGTTGGGGGTTGGGGGTTGGGGGTTGGGGTTTGGGGTTTGGGGTTTGGGGTTTGGGGTTTGGGGGTTTGGGGTTTGGGGTTTGGGGTTTGGGGGTTTGGGGTAGGGGGTTAGCGTAGGGGTTTAGGGTTTAGGGTTTAGGGGTTTAGGGCTGGGGGTTTAGGGCTGGGGGTGGGGGGTTGGGGGTGGGGGGTTTGGGGTTGGGGGTTGGGGGGTTGGGGTTAGGGGGTTGGGGGGTTGGGGGTTGGGGGGTTGGGGTTGGGGGTTGTGGGTTGGGGGTTGAGGGTTTTGGGTTGGTGGGTTGGGGGTTTTGGGTTGGGGGGTTGGGGGTTGGGGGTTGGGGTTTGGGGGTTTGGGGGTTGGGGTTGGGGGTGGGGGTTTGGGGGTGGGGGGTTGGGGGTTGGGGGGGTTGGGGTTTGGGGGTTTTGGGTTGGGGGGTTTGGGGTTGGGGGTTTGGGGTTTTGGGGTTTGGGGTTTGGGGCGGGGGTTTTGGGGCCGGGGGTTTTGGGGCGGGGGGTCCAGGGGTTTTGGGGTTAGGGGGTTGGGGTGTTGGGGGGTTGGGGTGTTGGGGGGTTGGGGGTTGGGGGTTGGGGGTTTGGGGGTTGGGTTGGGGGTTGGGGTTGGGGTTGGGGGTTGGGGGTGGGGGGTGGGGGGTTGGGGGGTTGGGGGTTTTGGGTTGGGGGTTTTGGGGTTGGGGTTTGGGGGTTTGGGGTTTGGGTTTGGGGGTTGGGGGTTGGGGTTTGGGGGTTTGGGGTTTGGGGTTT